>AWUE01015111.1:0-20653 GCA_001974825.2 Corchorus olitorius | reverse complement strand
GAAATGCCTTGATAGCAAGGCCCATGTATATTATGAGCCCTTGCCATAAGGAGAAATGCCTCTGTGTTATATATGTGTTTGAGGACTTTGTAATAGAGATGCCCCTGTGTTATATATGTGTTTGGGGACTTTGATATAAATGCCTCTGTTTTATATATGTGTTTGAGGACTTTGTAATAGAGTTGCCCCTGTGTTATATATGTGTTTGGGGACTTTGATATAGATGCCTCTATGTTATATATGTGCTTGAGGACTTTGTAATAGAGGTGCCCTGTGTTATATATGTGTTTGGGGACTTGAATATAGGTACCTCTGTGTTATATATGTGTTTGAGGACTTTTGGAATAAAGATGCCCTTGTGTTATATATGTGTTTGGGGACTTTTGGTTATTGGTTAAAGAGAGGTGGGCTTTTGTGAGGTACTTGTGGCCCATTTACCCAATATTTGTGTATGTATTTTGTTGGGCCAAAAGGAAAATAGAAATGGATAAGAGATAGATTGGCCCAACCTTTGAGTGTGTTTGGAGAGGATTGGTGGACTTGAACCTTCCCGGTTTTGGCCCCTAACATTTAGCCCCCTTTGAGTGAGAGTTCCTTGTTGCAGCAGGAACTTGAGTCTCAAATCCTCCATGGGCCAAAAATTGACCCGAACCGTCATGCTCTTCTGGTGGGGACGCAATTTTGAATTAGGCGGGTATTTGCAGCACGTGATAGGCTGTATTGCACCCATTTGTTGTAGACTTCTCTCTTCAGTGGCTTGTCGGTAGAGAGGTCTTTTCGATTCTGCATTTTGAGCTCTGGATGTGATAGTCTGCTTCGAGCTCTGCTGCTAAGCTTTGCATTTGATTATTCCCTCGATTGTAAGTTGTTTTGTCACAGGTGTCATGGTGCCCGATTTGCTATCATTCTGTTACAGGGGACATTCTGTTGCGGCAACATTCTGTTGTGGCAAGATTTTGCAGCAACGTCTTCCTGCCGTGATTGTTGTTGGTAAGATTTCTTGCCACTCATGTGTAGTGAATATTGCAAGACTTGCTTGAATCGTCTTCTTTGTTGATGAGTTGGAGTAGGTAATGATAGTTGTGGAAGACTTTCTTGGAATCGTCTCTTGGTTCTGCCGTAATGTGACAATGATGGCCGAAGATGTTTTGCCATCTTGGATTGTGGCAAATACAAATGTGAGGAAGAACAAAGATTGTTGACTCCCTTTGTTGATATGTTGATGTGAGTGCTTCAGAGGACCAAGATGGGCGAGGTCTGGTCTTGATGTCAGCTAAGTGTGTAAGATGGCTCTAATATGTGTGAGCCAAATTGGATGTAAATAGCTGTGCGAGGGCTGTGAAAGATGCCCCAATATCGCCGCATTTCACCCATTAAAAGTGAAAGGGATTGCACAAGAAGCCTGCCTCCCGAAGGGTCTCCTTCCGAAAACAGCCCGCATTCACAGTAGAAGTAGAACCAGGGAGATCTGCCAAGTGGAAACTGTCTCACCGTTGGTTCGAAAGTCAGGAGAGCCACTCCCGTTTGTGTGTGTGAAATACCGCCGGGATGCTGTGTGTGATAAGCTAATGCCCCGGGGATTACTAGCAAGGATTGCGCGAAGGACTGCCAATGTGGGAACTGCCTCTGCTACAATCGCAATGAGGGAGATAATCACATAAGGATTGTGCGAAAGACTGCCAAATGTGGGAACTGCCTCGGCTACAACCGCAATATGGAAGATTATCATGTAAGGATTGCGCGAAGAACTGCCAAATGTTGGAACTGCCTCGGCTACAACCGCAATACGAAAGAAAATCACATAAGGATTGTGCGAAGGACTGCCAAATGTGGGAACTACCTCGGCTACAACCGCAATATGGAAGATTATCACGTAAGGATTGTGTGAAGGACTGCCAAATCTGGGAACTGCCTCGGCTACAATCGCAATGAAGAAGAGGACCATGTGATGGGCTGTGATGAATGTGGCTGCCACGCTATGGTCGCTAAGTGATGAGAAGATAGCCATGTATAAATTCCTTTGACTGATTTGTCATGGCAAAAATTTGATGCTTGAATTCTTCTTAGCTTGGTAAATGATCTTCAAGATTGTGACTGCAGTATTTGCAAATTGTTGAAGCTTTAGACCATCAAGAAAAATTGCAGCTGCGATTGGGCTTCTTTGATTTATGAAATTTTTGTTGTTGAAGCCCCCAAGTATGACATAGCCCCCAAGCATTGAATGATGAAGGAATTGCTGGAGCCCCGAATGTTGAATGATGAAAGGGGTTGCCAGAGCCCCCAAGTGTTGAATGAGGAAGGAGCTTTAATCTTCAGAAGTGCATAAGTAAGTTTCCGCTGTCGCAGAGTTAGGACTACCGCAGGGATAAGTATCAAGTATCCCCTTGCACTGCCGCCGGGCTAAGTAGCTAGGATCTTCTGTTCTTGCCATAGGTTTTGCTGCTCCATGGAATCTTGATTGGAACACCTCTTTACGCGACCTTGCATGACGTGGATGGGTCAAGGAAATTGAGGTGAAATCATGGAAAATTTTGTTTCCCATCGCTGTTGGGTGATAGTGTAAAGAGGAAAATGAGCAGAATCGCCAAGGAAAATGAGCTTTGACCCCAAGGTGGCTAGCGAGTCGGCATATCGATTCTCCCCTTTCTGCACATGAACGATCTCAAAAGTCTCAAATGACTTTTCTAGCTCTCGTGCTATGGCTCTGTAAGGTGCCAAAGAGGGCTCTTTGAGTGCAAATTCCCCATTTACTTGGCTGATTACCAAGTTGGAATCGCCTTTAAATCTCAAATGCTTAATTCCTCTTTCTTTGGCAGCTAAGAGACTAATGAGATAAGTCTCATATTCGGCAACGTTATTCGAGCATGGAAAGTCAAGTTTGCAAGACAAAGTGATCGCTTGAGCCTTTTCATCCAATATTACGATGCCAGCACCTCCTCCCACTACCGTGGATGACCCATCAAAGTATAAAGTGTAGAGCTGTACTGGTTCTGCAGTGGCAATTTGTTCTTCCATCCCTGGGATTTCTTCTGATAAGGTGGAGGAGTCTTCGCCTGGGAACTCGACAAGAAGGTCTGCTACAGCTTGTCCTTTGATGGCAGAAGGATTGTGGCAGGAAATGGAGTACTGGGACAGTTGCAGCAGCCAGTTGGCCAGTCTTCCTGACAGAGATGGTTTAGCTAGTAGATAGCGAATTGAGTTGGACTTTGTCATCAAGTTAATCTCATGAGCTAGGAAATAGTGCCTCAGCTTTTGGGAAGCATAAATCAGCGCTAAGCACATCCTTTCGATCCTAGGATATTTCCTTTCGGATTCTTGCAGTGCGCGGCTGATATAATAGATTTGGCACTCTATTCCTTGCTCATCGACTTGAGCCAACAATCCGCCTATAGCTGTGTCTGTCACGGCCAAATAGAACCTCAGAGGCTTTCCTGCAGTAGGAGACTGCACTGTCGGGAGACTCCTCAGCTGTTTCTTCAAATGCACAAAAGCTCCTTCATGACTGTGCTCCCATTCATATGGCTTCCCTTTCTTCAACAAAGGGGTGAAAGCAATGGTGCTTGCCGCAAGACCTGGAATGAACCGCCTTATGTAAGATAGCCTGCCAAGAAAGCTTTTCAGCTCCTTCACATTGGTAGGCCTCTTCATTTCAGCGATACTGTCTATGCGGCTCTGATCCACATTGATTCCTCGCTTGTGAACAAGGAACCCAAGAAACTTTCCTGCGGGGACTCCAAAGGCACATTTGGCAGGATTCATCTTGAGTTTGTAAGCACGACAACGGTTGAATACCCTTCTTAGAGCATCGAAATGCCCTTCCCTTGTCTTTGACTTGACCACGACATCATCGACATAATCTTCCAAGTCTTGATGCATTAAATCGTGGAAGATTGCGGTCATGGCACGTTGATAAGTGGCTCCGGCGTTCTTGAGGCCAAAGGGCATCACCGTGTAATAGAAGTTGCCGATGGGTGTCCTGAATGCTGTCTTCTCAGCATCCTTTTGGGTCATTTTGATCTGATTGTAACCACTAAAGCCGTCCATAAAGGAGACATGGCATGTCCTGTCGTGGAATCAATGAGGACATCCATGTTTGGCAGTGGAAAATCGTCTTTGGGACACGCTTTGTTCAAGTCTCTGAAGTCCACGCAGCATCTTATTTTGCCATTTTTCTTTTTCATAGGAACTATGTTGGACAACCATGTTGGGTGTTGAATCGGCCTAATGAATCTTGCGGCTAGGAGCTTTTCCACTTCTTCTTTGATTTGGTCTTCTACTGCAGGATGGAAGACTCTAGCTTGCTGCTTGACTAGCTTGACATCAGGCTGAACATTCAATGAGTGGGCCACCATAGCAGGATCGAGGCCCGGCATGTCTTTGTAGCTCCACGCAAAGACATCTTAATATTCTTTCAATAACTTGACAAGCTGGTCCTTCTCGGCAGGGCTTAGAGAAGAACTGATAGACACACAGTGCTGTGCGGCAGGAGCATCGCTGACATCTACAACCACTAAGGACTCGCCGACTGCAACAGATGGCCCTTTTGGAGCATCTCCTGCCGCATGCTCGAGACTCACAAGATGGCAGTCATTACAGCTACTGGTGTTGGGATCTCCTTGAGGATCTTTAGGAGACCCCGCACACCTTCATAAGCGATAGACTAACTTCCCGCTAGGATAGACAGTCTTGCGACATTGTGGTGAAGATTGTGCCCTCTTCTGCTTCTTGCGATCAAGCGTAGCTCGGAGATCCCAGTCTGAATCGTCTCGAATGTCTTCCCATCTGGGCAAAAGAGTACCAGTTGGCTTAGTCACTCGGGCACCCTAGGCAGGTGCAAGCTCATCGAAGAAGGATGCTTCAGCATAGTGAGCTTCTGTTTCGTCAAAGGGAGTGGCATTGGCTGAAATCTTGAAGACCTTTCCATTCAATCTGCCCTTCACGCACTGGTGGTAGGTGGAAGGGTTGATCTGGTGCTTGTGCAGCCAAGGCCTTCCGAGTAGAATATGATAGGAAGTTTCGGCATTGATGACGTGGAAGCAGGTGAGAGATTTCAGAGGGCCCACTTGCAAATCTAGCAGGACATGTCCCAAGGTCTCTTCAGTCGAATTACCAAAGCCAGCGATAGTCATAGTGGCTCTGATTATTCTGTGTCTGGGTATTCCTGCTGCTGTAAGCGTGTGGATGGATACGAGATTCAATGAAGCTCCCGTGTCCACTAAGGCCCTTTTGACTTCCACGTTGTTGATTATTGCAGTGACATATAGAGGGCGCCGATGATCGTGTTGTTGCACCTCTATATCCTCATCGGTGAATGTGATGGCGTTGGTAGCCTCCAGCACAGTCCTGCTGGCCTGAGCTGCGGTGGTGAAACACGCCTCACTTTCAGATTGGGCAGCGATAGTGATCAAAGCTTCGGTAGCTGTCCTTCTTGCTTCTGGATTCAACCCAGATAGTTGAACAGATTCTTGAAGCAGTGGCTCTTCTGCAAGGTTCGAATGGTATTCTCCTTTGTGGTGGACGACTCTGGCGCTTCTTCCGGAATTTCTGGGCCACTATGGATTACGACTGCCACAGCCCCATGTGCTCGGTGATGGGGCAAAGGGTCATCGTTAATCCTTTGGGCTCTCTCCGGCACCTCTAGAGTTCCATCGGTGATCTTTCTGTGGATGATCTTTCTCAATGATTGACACGATAGAGTGGGGTGGTGGACGTATCGATGAAGTCGACAATATCACGGCTCTTGCTTGTCCTGCTCAGTTGGTTCTTTGCTCACAGGATTCTACCGCAGGATACCATCGGCCAACCACTGATCCACAAGTGTGTCAACTTCTGCCGCAGTAAATGGGACTGGCGACACTTCTTCTCTTGGCCTTTTTTGGTTGGGCCTGTTTTTGTTGTTTCCTGCCGCAACAAGGGTCTGATGTCCCTGCGGCTTTTTGCTTCTGGTGGAGCGGGAAACAGGTAGCTTTACGGATTAAGCTGTTTTTCTTGCCGTATCGAGGAGCCTTGCAAACTGCCTTATGCCCAAGTTATCCAGCACGGCACAAAAATCTAGCAGCATGTTGTGGACGCAAATTTTTAGCATGGATTCTGGATTTTCTTCATAGCAATCAAGAGAGAGGTCTCGGAACCTCTTCACAAAATCAACGAGGCCTTCGGATGACCTTTGGTTGGTATTTTGGAGTTGAAGAAGAGTGATCCTCTCTTCACTTTGAAAGTATTTTCTGCAAAACTTCTCTGCCATCTCTTCCCATGAGTTGATGGATCTGGAACTCAAGGTAGTATACCAAGTATAAGCACGTCCAGTGAGAGACTTAGAGAACTCTCGGAGGCAAAGCTCTAGGTTCATGGAATGAGGACCCATCGCATCCAGAAACTTGCCGACGTGCTCTACGGCGTTACCTTTCCTACCATCATACTGTGGGAAGGTGGGAGCTTCATAGTTTGGTGGATACGGCTTGTCCACCAAGTACTTCGGATAAGGTGGATGATGCGCGAAGGACTTATCATGGACTTGAAGATGACAATGGAGAAAAGGAAAGGATGTGCATGGGTTGCAAGGAAGCATGGAGAAGCATAAAGATCAAGGAGATATCACACAACATGTTTCTAGCACCAAGGAGATGCCAAAGATGCCATTTGATCCATTGAAGATGCCATTAGGTCCAATGATAAGAGCAAGAGCCAAAAGATTCAAGGATGCATTATTAGGCCTTGTTAGAACTCATCTTGAAGACTTGAAGGCCATCGGAGTTCATTTGAAGAGTTTTGAAGATGATTTGGGCAAGAATATATTCTCATCGATTCCAAGTTCATCACTTTGCTTGCAATCGATGGATGAATGAGCTTGAATGTGTTATTTAGGCCATTGTGGGCTTTATTTATCTTAGATTAGCTTATTTTTAAGTTTGAATATTATTTGGGTTGGGCCTTGTTTGACTAAGTCCAATCATTGTTTAATTATGTCTTTATTTCCTTTTCCTAGTTGGGTTTGGACTAGTTTTACCCTAGGCCATATATTTGGACGAAAATTAGGTTTTATTTTTGGATATTGGTCAAACCCCTTTGCCTATATAAAGGCATCAACCCCCTCTTGTAAACACAAGTTAAGTTTATCAATTAAAGAGAGATTCTTTTGAAAATTTAGCTTCTTTGCTCTAGTTTGAGCGAACTTAGGGTTTTTCAATCATGTAGAGTCCTAGCAAACAATTAAGTTGTGATTACTTGATTGTTTGTGAATCTTGTGTTCTTGAGTTGACAATTGCAGGTCTAATTGAAGACTTAATGCCGACGAAAGAAGAGGAATCACCTTGTGAAGGTCATCGATCTACTCATCTAGAAGTTGAAGAAGTTCAAGTCGAGTTTGATAGATTTTCAAGGCTAGATTTGAATCTAATACAACTAGATTCGTATCAATTGGTATCAGAGCATAGGTTGTCATCTTCAATCGGTAAATATATCCTTCTAATCATATATCATCAAGTTTTTCATCCATCTCATTCATCAAAGTTCATATCGCAACTTTCAATTTTCAAGATCCAAAAATTCTGAAAATTCAAAAATTTATTGTGATTTCATCCTAACTCCAATTGCTTTGAAATTTTATATTTGGAGTCTTCATACCTTGTAGTTTAATCGAAAAATATTTCAAAAATAAAAAAAATTTGACTAGAATCTTGTGAAATTTATTCTGGCTTCGTTTGAACTCGGAAACCTTTGAAATTTGAGATCTAGACTTCTTTTAATGTAAACTTCCTGGAAAAAATACTGAAAAAATATCAAAAAAATCGGTGGTTTCTGCCGCAATTTTGATCTAGGGGGTATATTGGGGATTAGGGTTTTCTTTTTGCAATTGATTGATTTGGTTGCAATTAACCCTAATTGATTCTTTGTTTGAGATTCTTGGGTTGCTTTTGCTGTGAATTGAAGTTTGTTTTGCAGAATTTTCGAATTGAAGCCCTATTGGAGACAAGTGGTACTAAATTGGATCTAAGTGGTACTAGGGTTTGTATTTGATTGAATTGATTGATTTGTGTTGTTAATTGTGTTTCGTGCAGCAAGATTGGGAGATAAAAGGCTATTTGGATTGTATAGATCACTCTTATTTTGATTCACTCAAGTTATTGCTCTTAATTATTTGTTCCTCAAGTAGGTCACGAGAAGAAAGGAGGCTCTAACAATTTGCTCTTATTAGACCTATTAAAGTTTGAAAAAGGCATAATCTGGTGAGATCATTAAGAGAGTAGTGGATCGCCAATCCATAGGTTGAGTGCAAACACGAGAGCACAACAAAGGTATTTCACACACACACTTGTGAGGAATTTTTATTTCTAACTTTTCTTTGTGTGTAGGTACAATGGGAGATATGCAAGAAGTACCAAATCAAGCCAAAGATTTGAGGACAAATCTTCTTCAAGGGGGAGGGAATGATGCGCCAAGGACTTATCATGGACTTGAAGATGACAATGGAGAACAAGGAAAGGATGTGCATGGGTTGCAAGGAAGCATGAGAAGCATAAAGATCAAGGAGATATCACACAACATGTTTCTAGCACCAAGGAGATGCCAAAGATGCCATTTGATCCATTGAAGATGCCATTAGGTCCAATGACAAGAGCAAGAGCCAAAAGATTCAAGGATGCATTATTGGGCCTTGTTAGAACTCATCTTGAAGACTTGAAGGCCATCGAAGTTCATTTGAAGAGCTTTGAAGATGATTTGGGCAAGAATATATTCTCATTGATTCCAAGTTCATCACTTTGCTTGCAATCGATGGATGAATGAGCTTGAATGTGTTATTTAGGCCATTCTGGGCTTTATTTATCTTAGATTAGCTTATTTTTAAGTTTGGATATTATTTGGGTTGGGCCTTGTTTGACTAAGTCCAATCCTTGTTTAATTATGTCTTTATTTCTTTTTCCTCGTTGGGTTTGGACTAGTTTTACCCTAGGTCATATATTTGGATGAAAATTAGGTTTTACTTTTGGATATTGGTCAAACCCCTTTGCCTATATAAAGGCATCAACCCCCTCTTGTAAACACAAGTTAAGTTTATCAATTAAAGAGAGATTCTTTTGAAAATTTAGCTTCTTTGCTCTAGTTTGAGCAAACTTAGGGTTCTTCAATCATGTAGAGTCCTAGCAAACAATTAAGTTGTGATTACTTGATTGTTTGTGAATCTTGTGTTCTTGAGTTGACAATTGCAGGTCTAATTGAAGACTTAAGGCCGACGAAAGAAGAGGAATCACCTTGTGAAGGTCATCGATCTACTCATCTAGAAGTTGAAGAAGTTCAAGTCGAGTTTGATAGATTTTCAAGGCTAGATTAGAATCTAATACAACTAGATTCGTATCAATTGGTATCAGAGCATAGGTTGTCATCTTCAATCAGTAAATCTATCCTTCTAATCATCTATCATCAAGTTTTTCATCCATCTCATTCATCAAAGTTCATATCGCAACTTTCAATTTTCAAGATCCAAAAATTCCGAAAATTCAAAAATTTATTATGATTTCATCCTAACTCCAATTGCTTTGAAATTTCATATTTGGAGTCCTTATACCTTGTAGTTTAATCGAAAAACATTTGAAAAATAAAAAAAATTTCGACCAGAATCTTGTGAAATTTATTCTGGCTTCGTTTGAACTCGGAAAGCTTTGAAATTTGAGATCTAGACTTCTTTTAGTGTGATCTTTCTGGGAAAAATACTGAAAAAAATTAAAAAAATCGGTGGTGTCTGCCACAATTTTGATCTAGGGTTCTTATCTTGGTATATTGGGGATTAGTGTTTTCTGTTTGCAATTGATTGATTTGGTTGCAATTAACCATAATTGATTGTTTGTTTGAGATTCTTGGGTTGTTTTTGCAGTGAATTGAAGTTTGTTTTGCAGAATTTTCGAATTGAAGCCCTATTGGAGACAAGTGGTACTAAATTGGATCTAAATGGTACTAGGGATTCTATTTGATTGAATTGATTGATTTGTGTTGTTAATTGTGTTTCGTGCAGCAAGATTGGGAGATAAAAGGTTGTTTGGATTGTATAGATCACTCTTATTTTGATTCACTCAAGTTATTGCTCTTAATTATTTGTTCCTCAAGTAGGTCACGAGAAGAAAGGAGGCTCTAACAATTTGCTCTTATTAGACCTATTGAAGCTAGAAAAAGGCATAATCTTTTGAGATCATTAAGAGAGTAGTGGATCGCCAATCCATAGGTTGAGTGCAAACACGAGAGCACAACAAAGGTATTTCACACACACACTTGTGAGGAATTTTTATTTCTAACTTTTCTTTGTGTGTAGGTACAATGGGAGATATGCAAGAAATACCAAATCAAGCCAAAGATTTTAGGACAAATCTTCTTCAAGGGGGAGGGAATGATGCGCCAAGGACTTATCATGGACTTGAAGATGACAATGGAGAACAAGGAAAGGATGTGCATGGGTTGCAAGGAAGCATAGAGAAGCATAAAGATCAAGGAGATATCACACAACATGTTTCTAGCACCAAGGAGATGCCAAAGATGCCATTTGATCCATTGAAGATGCCATTAGGTCCAATGACAAGAGCAAGAGCCAAAAGATTCAGGATGCATTATTGGGCCTTGTTAGAACTCATCTTGAAGACTTGAAGGCCATTGGAGTTCATTTGAAGAGCTTTAAAGATGATTTGGGCAAGAATATATTCCCATCGATTCCAAGTCCATCATTTTGCTTACAATCGATGGATGAATGAGCTTGAATGTGTTATTTAGGCCATTGTGGGCTTTATTTATCTTAGATTAGCTTATTTTTAAGTTTGGATATTATTTGGGTTGGGCCTTGTTTGACTAAGTCCAATCCTTGTTTAAATATGTTTTTGTTTCCTTTTCCTAGTTGGGTTTGGACTAGTTTTACCCTAGGCCATATATTTGGACGAAAATTAGGTTTTATTTTTGGATATTGGTCAAACCCCTTTGCCTATATAAAGGCATCAACCCCCTCTTGTAAACACAAGTTAAGTTTATCAATTAAAGAGAGATTCTTTTGAAAATTTAGCTTCTTTGCTCTAGTTTGAGCAAATTTAGGGTTCTTCAATCATGTAGAGTCCTAGCAAACAATTAAGTTGTGATTACTTGATTGTTTGTGAATCTTGTGTTCTTGAGTTGACAATTGCAGGTCTAATTGAAGACTTAAGGCCGACGAAAGAAGAGGAATCACCTTGTGAAGGTCATCGATCTACTCATCTAGAAGTTAAAGAAGTTCAAGTCGAGTTTGATAGATTTTCAAGGCTAGATTTGAATCTAATACAACTAGATTCGTATCAGTGGATCCTTCATGAAGATGAAAGAAGGACGTGAGAGTTTGGCCCTTTCCCTTTCCAGCAGGGTGGTGAGATCAGAAAGAGTAGCATATCCTTGGGAAGGCTCATTTTGCTGCTGCGTTTCTATGGTGTGCCTCGCTGGGACATCATCACCACTAGGTGGGGTAGGGCGTCGGCTTCCGTCATGGGACTGGACTCCATTGGTGGCTCGAAACCTGGTCTCCCGAATGGCCTCTAGCAGCTCGAGTTGGCTTTGAGAGATGCCACGGGTTAGTTCGAGCATGACTTCAGCGGGGTTTGGTGGATCTTGCTTTTGTGCAGCTGAGTTCTCCTGCTGCTGGTTTGAGGATTCCTCATGCTCCTCACGCATATCGTCAATATCAGCGGGAGGATTCTGATTATTTTGCCAGACAACTCTTGGTCGCGCCATCTCACTTGAATTTTCGACTTCCAAAAGGCTCCCTAGTGGAGTCGCCAGAAAATGTGGGAGCCTTTTTGTGGGAATGTGAGAAAGGCCTGGTTTGGCTCACTATGGGCTCAAGCCTAGCCCAAATCTCCCCAGAAGAGGAGCTGTGTTTGCGCAAGATGAGGCCCAATATGCTGAGGCCCAAACAATCAGTGGCGCAGCAGGAAAAACCAGGGAAACACAGCCTTTGCGGGAAGGAGCAATTGACGAGGCATGAAATGGGCAAAACTCAGTTTTAAAATCGCAGAACTGAGGAAGATGAAAAAGATGAATAAAGTAGCAGAAACCCAGATTTCTTTGAAATGGGATGAATCACAGCTCTTTATTGATTTCAAAACATATAAGAAACAAATTAGAAGTGAGATTTGGGGGAAAAGGAGGAAGAATACAATGAGAGCAATGGAATCAAAACACAAGCCATTGACAGTAGAGGAAAACACTAATTTGGAGAAGATGGTTCTTGCTTGTTGCTGGAAATCCTTGAAGGACTCTTGAAAATATGATTTTGGGGTAATTCTTGAGAGTAGCCAATAAGTAAATTGCTGGAAATTTTGTGGTAGAAATTCTCTCCTGAATCCTCTCTTTTTAGTTCTTAGTTACTGCCATTTTCGACGGTGGTGAGCTCCTTTTATAGTGTGCCTCTTGCTCGGTCGGAATCTTTGTCCTGCTACCATAGGCGGCTCTTGCTTTTGATTGATTCAGTGAATAGCCTCTGGGTTCAAGACAAGGAATCTTCCGATTTGAGGAAGAGAACAGTGGGCACCTTCTTGCGTTGAAATCGGTACCATGTTTCATCGGGCTCATGTCGCCATCGCCGATTTGCTTTTTACAGCAAGCTAGCTATCTCCTCTCAAAGTCAAAATAACTTGGCTCTTGATTCCACCCTCTGCAACCCGTTGATTTCCCCGTTGGTGTTAAGGAACAACTCCCAAACATAGTTGCCTTCTCCAAAGAAGCTAATCAAGCGAGATTCTTTCTCCTTTTGCCTTCCATTCCACTCCCACCAATTTGTTTTCCCGCCTGTGGGCTTGGACCACAGTTAGTGCCTGCAAAAAGGATTAGTTGGTGATAATCCTTTGCTATAAATGGGTAAAAATGAAGAAGTTTGACTTAACTAAGACTCTTCCCTTAGATGCTTTCCTCTGCAGGAAAGTCTGACATGTTGCAGCAGGGAATAGGGTTGTGTGCCCTTTGTCTTCACGTTCTTGGCTTAGAGATGAAGTGGCAAGGCCTCCATCGTTTTGGGCCTTCTTGGGCTTAAGAGAAGAGCTTCAAAAGTAACAAAGCCCAACGTAGTGCACATGGCTTGGGCCTTTGTCACATATATGTATGTATATATATATAGGGATTTGGTGGCAAGGCCCATATGTATATATTATGAGCCTTTGCCCCAAAGAGAAATGCCTTGATAGCAAGGCCCATGTATATTATGAGCCCTTGCAATAAGGAGAAATGCATATATGTTATATATGTGTTTGAGGACTTTGTAATAGAGATGCCCCTGTGTTATATATGTGTTTGGGGACTTTGATATAAATGCCTCTGTTTTATATATGTGTTTGAGGACTTTGTAATAGAGTTGCTCCTGTGTTATATATGTGTTTGGGGACTTTGATATGGATGCCTCTGTGTTATATATGTGTTTGAGGACTTTGTAATAGAGGTGCCCCTGTGTTATATATGTGTTTGGGGACTTGAATATAGATGTCTCTGTGTTATATATGTGTTTGAGGACTTTTGGAATAAAGATGCCCCTGTGTTATATATGTGTTTGGGGACTTTTGGTTATTGGGTAAAGAGAGGTGGGCTTTTGTGAGGTACTTGTGGCCCATTTACCCAATATTTGTGTATGTGTTTTGTTGGGCCAAAAGGAAAATAGAAATGGATAAGAGATAGATTGTCCCAACCTTTGAGTGTGTTTGGAGAGGATTTGGTGGACTTGAGTCTTCCCGGTTTTGGCCCCTAACAATAGGTAATTTTTCATACTTGAAACGGACTGTAAACTCACCTTGAGATGTTGAGATTGTTGTTGTTTTCTTCAATGGAGCTTGGAGCTTTAAAATCACCCGAACCCTCAGAAAACGACAACACGTATCGTCAACCTCCAACACCGGACCCATCACTTCCCCCACCGAAACACCAAGTTTTGAATTCATCATCAGAAGTGGGAGATCGAAAATCCTCATCCAATATTGGCACTGATCGAATTGAAACTCATCTGGACTTTGAATGCCATCAAAATCCTTTAGAACCAAAAGGGCTCGATTAAAGCACCATGGCTGTGAAACCAGAATTCGATCTCGCTCCACTTCATCTTCAAAGTGAAAAATAAAAACATAATCACCTGCCTCCTTTATCAGAAAAGCCCCTTCCAACCGCCAAGCCACTAACATTGTCGTCCTTAAACCCTCAACATTTGCTTTCCGTTTGGAAAAGAGCCGACCTACTAGGTGAAACCGAAAGAAAATGTAGCCCACCATAACCAGATTGCCCATATTTGTAAAGAAAGAAGAAATTTCCCGTTGAAGACAATCTTGGTAAATCGACATTTGAATTTAAAAACTGGATTGACACAATCAAAAATTGGAACAAACCAATCCTTATCCAAATCAGAAAAGGCATTCAAAATCGAAACAAAAAAAAATCCTTAGGATGCAAATCCAAGGAGGATAGCTTGTATTTAGACAAGAGAAAATCTCCACCGGAGGAAAACGGAGAGAGGAGCCGACCGTTGTCGAGAAGCCTTTCATCCAGGAGGTTTCAGAATTCTTATTTCTTATACTACTTTTCCAGAAACCTTGTACTTACAAGAAATATATACTTACTAAAATGAATTATCTACAATGGATCTGTCTTTTCTTGGGAGAAATAGTTGAATAAAGTTCTGCACTTTATTTTATATAGTAGAAATCATATATATAAAAAAAAAGAACTAAGAAAATCAATAGTTTCTCTAAATCTATACTATATATAAAAGTACGAATAATGGGAAGAAACTTTACATTTTGCGATTGTACCCTTTTTTAAAAAAAAAAATTTCTAAATTGCCATTACTTAAAATTAGACTTTTATATTTTATATATATATTAATATATTATTATTTGCCAACCTAATTTTTACTATATGTATTATTATTTATTTATGATTTAATTTTAAATTTAAATCTTACTAAAACTATTATATACATATATATTTCTAACTACTTATCCAAATTATTAACGATAATAAATATGTAGAAAGAAAAACGATGATGATAAATATATGATTGTTGCATTTGTAATTTTGGTATCATTTTTCTTAAACGTATGTTCATAAACTACAATGGCCATGAAAAGATTTTGAATTTTTCTTTTTCCATTTTAAAATTTATGTTATTTTTGCAGTTATAAAAAAAAAAACCTACCGTCTATGTATGGTATTGATTAGTTCTTGTCATGCTTTGGGAATTTCATTTTCCTTTATCCCTCTTTTTAACTTATTTTCTTCATTATTTTCATTACTATGTTTGATGATTGCTTAAAACGATTTTCAAAAGGAGTTGAATTTTTAAATGTATAATCATACTATAAGAACTAAACAGGATTAGATTGCCAAAAAAAAAGAAAAAATAAAAAGAGTAACTTATTTTTCTTCATTTCCTTAATACAATGTTTGATGATCTCTTAAAACGATATTTCAAAGAAGTTGAATTTTTAAACGTATGTACGGATTTTGATGATTGTTTGCTTTTGTTCTTATTAAAAAAAAAATTCTATGTTTGAAATTGGGAAAGAAATTTAGGTCTTGGGTGAGGTGTATGGATTATCATACCGCATTCTTGCGTAATCCTTTAAATTTAGTGTTTCCTTTGGTATTTGAGTTACGTAACACTTTTTCAACATTATTCGATTGGAAACATAAAATAATTTGATTATATTGTGTGATTTGATAATTTATACGGTTGCAAGATTGTGAATTTCATATCTTTTCCCCACAACTAGAAGAGATGATTATATTACAACGGGATTGGAGGTTAAATGCACTAAGAACAAGGGTTAAACGTGAGCTATTGAAACTTCTTAGGGAGACAACCTCATTAATCAAATAGAGAAGTTAATGTTGAATGAATGGAGCTCAAATTGATAATATGCTATGTGGAGGAATGCTGAATGGAGGAACTCAATGTGATAACATGCTCTATATACTACCGAGTTGAGGAACTCAATTCGAATATGTATATGTATATACTATCAAGGAAGAAATTAAATATGAATTATATATGTTTGTACGACTGAACGGATGAGTTCGATTTGCGAATGGAGGAGCTTAATATGAATGATTTATATAGTACTAAATAGAGGAGTTCAACCTGATAATGACATATAATTTTATAGAGAGATTGTCGAAATTTCATACTATATCATCAAAAAATTGTACGGAGATTAACAAAATCTCACAAGAGAGATTATCAAAAATCATAGGAAGGTTACAAAATTCATAGGAAAGTTTATTAAAATTTCATAGTTAGGTTATCAAAGTTTTTGTCACAATTTTATATGGTGGTTATCAAAATTTAATAGGGTAATTATCAAAATTTCATAAAAATATTCAATTGAAACATGCTGGGCCACGTGCAACGCACGTGAAAGTTAAAACTAGTCTCTATAAAATAACAAAAAGGGATCATCCGATGTTTTTAGGATTCCATTACGATGGTGCCACCTAATCAAATTTGAATCATCATCAAATCCTAATTTACACCCTACCACACGTAATTAAATTTTTATTAATTACCTAAACCTAATCTTAACTTTAGTTAAATTTGAATAATTTTATTAATAAATTTTATTTTTAACTTACTTCTTTTTTTTTTACTTGCAACATGACTTTTTTTAAAAAATTGTTTTTCTAGGTTTTTTTGTTAAATAACTTATTTTTCTAATTTGGATTTGTTCTAAACTAATTAAATTAATTTGCCATTGCCACTGGTAAAGAAAAAAAATCTGTTTTTTTTTTTTTTTGCATCAAGAAAAACAAATCTATTTACGAAGGTAAAATTTGCAGTCACGACAACGGTAGATCGGACCCGTTACATCCAGCGCAGGGAAAGTCATGGTTTACTCCTTCAGTCAACGTTAACAGATGCTTTTGAAGAAAATGATAAATTCTTCCCTCCATGATCTCTATGCTTTTGATTCTCCTATTATACTTAGAAATCTGACACGGAGAGACGAAATACCAGCAGAGGTCATGAGGAAAATAAACATAAAGCAAGAATTGGGTATGAAAGAAAAGGGAAAATACACCCAACTGGAATTTTCCAGAAAGAAAAATGGCACGATTTGAAAGGAAAGAAGAAAGCCAAATCAAACCTTTGAATTTATTAATAAAATTATTCAACTTTTAATTAGGTTAAGGTAATTAATAAAAATTTAATTAGGTGTGGTAGGTGTAAATTATGATTTGATGATGATTCAAATTTGATTAGGTGGTACCATCCTAATGGAATCTTAAAAACACCCTTTTTTATGATGATCCGAATAAAATTTAAACCCTTTTAATTACAAAAAAATAATATATATACGATATAACCTCTATAAAATAATACTCTATAAATTAATAATCTCTATAAAATAACAATGCACACAATGCTGATAAGGAATATGTTAACATGGAAGCTCGCTCTCCATTCTATATTGTAACTTCTGTCTAAAACTAATATACCTAATCAACTGTGCATTAAATCAAAAAGATGCCAACCGCCATGTCATAGAATTTCTGCCATTGATATGTTTCATTGCATGGGTAAAAAAGTAAAGGCTCCACGAGAATACAATGCCAACCAGCACAAAGCACCAATCGTTTACAAGGGAGCCTAGATACATAGCCTATTTACATCAGATGTTCTACTTTTAAGTTTATGAAGAAAGTTGGAATTTGTTTGTCTAAAACAAAACAACATATATATTTGGAACATGCATATCGAATTAACTTGCTATGATCTAATTATATCAAGGCTGAAGCAACTCTGGTATGAGCTTTAATAGAAAGGAGAGTTCATCCTTGGAAAATTGAGGCTTTCCTTTCACTTTCACTTGCATCTTCTCTCCCTCTCCAAATAAGCCTTTCTCTTCTCCCAACTTTGCTTGGCTAAAATCCGAAACCGACTCAGTAATTTCCTCAACTCTGTCAACAATAACTCCCTCCACACACATTAGGTGTTGCATGTATACAACCTCGGCCACATTACTGCAGAAAGAATGGATAGATAATTTAAGCAGATTGAAATTAATGCAAAATTCCACAACCTGTGAAACAAGAGTTACTAAAAAGTATTATGCTATAAACTTACTTCAATTTGCCATAGGTAATAAGGGAAAGCTTTGACTCTTTGATTCTTGCCACCGCCCCTGGATTTCTAAAGATGGCTCTGACTTCAGAAACTATCCCTTGTAAGCCACTGGCAAGGCAGCTTAATAGCCTCATCTAATGAATTCCTTCTTACATCCGCGTAAATGTCACATCCACCATTAGTGAGGAAAAATACCTGCTCACACCAAGGCCAATGCTTTTCAGAAGAAATTTATAATCTAAAATAACATTTGTACATTAATAAAGGAAAGCTCAATTAGCCAAGTAAGTGTTTGAATCAAAGTTCATTAGTTTGAAATGCTATGATGCAATATTAATAAATGAAAGAAAGTAATCTTACAGGGTATATGCTCTGCAATTTTCTAACCAACTGTGCAGCATCAGGATGGAAGTTGGAAAACATGATTGGCCTGCCCTTTGCATTCTCAAGCACCACCTGCTCCATGGAATTTGGGCACCAGAATTCATTAGTTTTCATTAATTCAAAACCATAATATAAAGACGAAGGGCTGAAAAATCATTACCTTCAAGATGGCTTGAAGTGCATGCGAGAGTTCCTCTTCCTTATAAACAATCTTATCATCAAATTTCAACTCAATGTTAAATCCCAAGGACTGATCAACATTCCGGAAAACCTCTTCCAGTGTACAAAAAGGAGCATCTTTTTCAACCTTCCACTCAAAGATCCTCCCATCTTTTGTTTTCCTGAAAAGCTTCTTTCCCTCCTGAATTGCAAAATATGTATAGCAAAAGGAGCAAATGAAATGTTAGTTAAGACAAAATTGTCATTGTGATATTAAAAGAGAAATGGTTATTTATTTACCTTTCCATTCTCCTTTTGGGGTCCATAGGAAAGAAACTCAGCTAAAGTCAGCTCTGTGACTCTTTTCTCAATAATGACACCCTGAATTTGACACCCAAAAATCATCATATAATCAGCATAGACAACAAATGGAAATTATTATAGAATGGGAGATTTTAAGTAAATTATGAATTGAAAGCAACTAACCTGGTCCTGATCGAGGATAAAGTTGTCGTGGTAAATGACTGGACAGTCATCCCTTGTCACCTACAACAAATAGGTTTTTGTGTTTTTGGTTTACAAGTTCCAGCAAAAGGTTCTTCGAACATCCAACAGTTTAAAAAACCAAGAATGGGGAATTCAAACCAACCAAAGTAAACTGATCAGTTGCCCTTCAAAATCTTTAATTCATTGTAACTACATAATATTAGAATCAAGCAACAAAATCAACTTATTACCCAGCTTTAATTTTAGTCTCACTCTAAAAAAAAAAAAAAAATTTAGTCTCATCTTTAGTTTTGGACCACCTAAACTAGGCCTAAAAATGGGATTCAAGAATTAGGTCCATTTTTTAAATTCTGGGCAGCGACCCCAGACTAGAGCTGGCAATTGGGCGGGTTCGAGTTCGGGTACTTCAGGTTTGGCCTTTTTCGGGTTCGGGTATTTTCGGGCTCGGGTTAAGTCGGGTTCGGGTATTTTCGGGTTCGGATTATGTCGGATTCGGGTATTTTCGGGTTCGGTCTCGGGTAGGGTTCGGGCTCGGGTTTGATTTCGATTCGATATTCAGAATCCAATCTGGATCCGGCTCATCCCAGTTCAAGTGTAAGCTCTTTTTAAAGATTTTTTTAAATAAAAATAATTGTTTTATCTTTTATATTATAGTTTATTGATAATATATAATATAATAATATAATATAACATTATTATCAATATATATAAAAATTGAATAATTGTTAAAAATTACTAACAAATGATTAATAGCGAAAGAACAGTCCCATCCATAAAGACATTCAGAGAGTTCCGAAAACTCGACCACTCGTTGAAAAATGAAAACCCTCCTTCAGATAGGCTACGGTCACCGACCATTATTAAGTGGCGTGCAACATTTAAATTAATTGAATTAAATATAAAATACATATACTTTATTACTAATTTAAATTAATTAATGCTAATCAGTTCTAAATTATTGCAAATTAAAACAAACTAAGCATTAAATTAAACAAATAATTAAAATGAAAGTCTTAAATTAAACAAATTAAAAGCTGATAGACCCTTAATTGAACCACTAAAGAATTTTGGGGATTGAACTGAACTAAAATAAGGGACTAGATTGAACAATGAAAAAACTTTCGGTTTAAACCTTTGCTTCTGTTTCATCATCTGCTTTTGTAGACTCTTTATTTGTTTAAAAAAAATTAAAATTTCATGTATTTTATTGATTATACTTTAATTAGTTATAAAAGTACTTTTTAGTCTTTTGCTTTAAGTTATATAAGTTACATATATATATACTATGTTTAATTACCCGTGCTCCGCTACGGGTTTTTAATGGTTCATGAAGTTATGTAGTAAGGAGTAGGATCTATGATTAGGAATTTTTGTTTGTGAGGTTAATGTTAAATGTAAAAAGGAGTTGAAATTTGTATATTAAGTTAGGTATAGAAGTGTTTTTGTTCGGTCAATGCTAAGTGTAATAATGAGTTTAAAGTTTTTTCTAAATGTAATAATGAGTTG
>AWUE01015110.1:0-10994 GCA_001974825.2 Corchorus olitorius | reverse complement strand
TATATGACATGATAGACAAACCCTAAGAGAGATTAAAAGAAGAGCCCAAAACAATGCTAAACCCTAAGAGAGATAGAAGAATTCCCTAAAATCATGTTAAACCCTAAGTAAGATAATCTAAATTTCAAAACTCTATGTCATAAAAAATGGTGGAAGAGTCACTATTTCAAAAGTTGTGACATGAAAGACAAACCCTAGGGGCAAAAAAATAATGGAATACCTAAATCATCCTCAAAAGTTCCATCAATTAACAACAAATGCGATACCGGAAAGACAAAAAAGGACATGCAAATAGTACCCCAAATGAATGTGGTGAGAGAATAAGGTTGCCCTTGGTGTAATTCACACTTCAACTATTATTGTTTGTTTATATATATATATATATAGTAGTTTAGCACTTTTTATATTGATTAATTAATCAATTAATTGTGATCATTATTATATAAATTTTATTATGTTCATATATATAATAGTTTTATTTAATATTAAAAGGAAATATATTTTTTTTCTAATCAATAAAATATTTATTTTATAAATTATTATTAAATTCAAATTATTTCGGGTTCGGGCTCGGATCGGGATCGGTCTCGGTCTAGGGTCGGGTTCGGCGGGTTCGGGACGTTGACTTTTCTGATCAACTCGGGTAATTTCGGGGTGGGTTCGGACGGGTTTCGGGTTCATTTTGCCAACTCTTCCCCAGACCCAGAAAAGGAATTAGAGACGTGTCTCCACTCTCCATTGAAATTGGTTACCTTTTAGTTTAAGATAGTTTCGCCGCGAATAGAGACAGAACCAGACAGGAACAGGTTATTATGGTGACACACAGCTTTTCTTTTTCTTTTCGTTTTTTTCTGTCTATCCATGTTCTGTATTTATTATTTTCTGTTTCTCTCTCTTCCCTTTCTCTCGGCGGATTTCACATGCACCGAATAAGACGCTTCATCATATTTCCAATAATAATAATAAACGACAGATTTTGCAAGAAATCATTGAGGAGCAAAATCGTAAATAGCAAGAAATTAATTAGCCCTTTTGTCCTGCCTCTAAACTGGGGATTAAGAGGAAAAAAAAAGAAAGAGAGAGAGAGAGAGTAATCGCAGTCTCACCTGAACATCAAATTCAATGAAATCAATAGGAAATTTAGCGGCTTCGTCGAAAGAGAGAATAAAATTTTCTTTGATGGATTTCATTCTGGGATCAGCTGATTGCAACATGTTCATTCCGCTCCCTCTATGACCCATCACCACAAACTTCTCAAATTTGTACCCACTTTTCTCTTCATCCTCATTAACACCTAAACATTACAAGGATAGACAAATTAACCCCATTAAAACATGATTTTGGAGCTCCAAAAAAAACATGGTTGCTAATACAAAACTTCAAAAGGGTTTATGGGAGAATTTTAAATTCTAAAAACTTTACCTGTGGAGAAACGGGTTGAACAGAGTGCTAATGCGGCATTCTCTGGAACTTGATCAAGATTAGGAACATCAGAGACATGGACAGCTTTGAGAGCCATAATTTCTATAGGCTAAGATTTTGAAAATCAAGATGGGGAATGGGGATTGATACAAAGGTGAGGAAACAGGGGATGAGACGGTGGGTATTTAAAGCGATTGGGGGAAATTAACATTAACAAAAAAAAATTAATACGGTTCTAACATTATGATCTGCTTTTAAAAGCAAGAATATTCCACTGGCTTTCTTATTTCGTTTTCCTTTTTCTTCGTCTTTCAAGGAGAGAACTAGAAAGTTTATCTCAAAAAAAAAAAAGAGGAGAGAACTAGAAAGTTAAAAAGGAATATTCGGTTGATGAAAGGAAGATGGAGAAAATCACGGTCTTTTTACCTTATTTTTGTTACATAGATTTCTGTTCTTCTATTTTTGGTTAATTTATTTTACTTTTATTCTATTAAAAAAAAGGGTTCATTTTTGTCATAATAAATTTAGGTAGTTTTTGTTGTCAATAATTTTTTTTTGACATCAGGTATTTGGCCTCGTAAAGTATTGGACTTTTATAGTTACAGCCTACCTAGACTATGGGATTTTGGATTTAATTATCACGGAATGTGAGTTTGTTTGTAATTTGTTTCTTTATTTGGTAGGTAGATAATTTATTTATGATATAGTTTCTTAGATGTTTGGGCATAGAGATTTATTTGAATTGTATTTAAGAAAGGAAATTGGTCATAAGAAATAAAAAAGATAAATGAAAGGAAAATGGAAAGTTGTTTTTTTTTTAAGAAAAAAAACTAAACTAAAAAAAAGATTTTACAAGATGGTAATTCAAAATTCTAAACTTAAATAAAAGAACTTAAATCAAAAAATTTCAAAATTAAGAAAAGGTTTCAAACCTAAATAAAATGATAAAAAGATTAAAAGTCCAAAAATATCAAAATGAATGTTTTTTTAAAGGAATTCAATGATTCAAAATCAGCCAGTTTTATTTTCAAGCAAAGTAAAGGTTCCCATTTTTAGTTTTACAAGAAGGGAAAGTTCCCATTTCCGGTTTCTTTTCAAAATAGAGTCATTTTGAGACCGATTTTCTTAAAATTATTTCATGAGGAACCCAGAAGAGAACAAACAGTAAAATGGGGATAAGAGATTGATCGAAGGGTCTGGTCATTTCTTTTACAACCCAACAATTTTTCTAAAAAACTCTAAACTCATTTGTGCTCGTGTAACTTTGTTTTCAAAATCAAACAAAAGATTTACTTTCTTTAAATTATTTAAAATTTAGGAATAATGGCAACCAATTATAGAAACTCACATTTAGTTCTAGGCTAGTCAGTGCTGTCATTTGACAGGCGTTGTGGGGGTGCCGATCCTTCCCCACGCGTACCCGACTCCCGAACCTTTAAGACTCTGGTTAGAAGACCATGCATTAGGTTTAGTGTTGCCTCTGCCAAGCTTAGATTAATATTAAACTTAATAATCTGATAGGTGGCTAATCACACCTAGGTTAAAAAAGATTAGTGGCGACTCCTCAATTTTTAGTCGTTACGACAGAGTCCCCGGACCCGAACGTTTCGATAGCTTGACGACTCCGCTGGGGACAGTTAGAGAGTCAAACTGGATACTAGTTTAGAATTAACTAGGTTTTTCGTATTTGGTTGTTTGATTCTTGTTTATTCATGTTATTTCATGTTTATTTGTGTTTACATGCTTTGTTTATATTTCGTATGTTCTGTCTAATCTTTGTTATGCTCTGTTTTTTCCTTTTGGGGGTAGTTTAGTAAAGGTTTGTATGTTCCTTCACACACACACACTAATAACTTGCATTTGCATTGCATGAGCTCATACCGGAGCTCTAACCATTTTAGGAGGAGGCAAAGTAGCTAGCCCTCGTGTGACGATAGTCACCGTGCGGGTTTTTAGTAAAACACCTCCACTCAGACTGAACCATTTTCAATGAGCCTATGATGGGCGAGGATTGGGGGCCTTACTAGCCTAGAGTGGGCGACAGTAAGGACAGTTTGGGAACCTTTAGATCAAATGTGAATCCTCATCCAGCATATAGATTCCTGAGAGATATCCAGCTCAGTTAGAGCCAAACCCGTGAGGATAAAACCAAGTACACAAAAGGAACATTTCTTACCTTCGCTATCACGTTTTTGTAAAATTGAATCGTAAAGTTAGTAATTGCATTGCTCGCAATAGGTGAACCAACCTGCCCCATGGAGACATACTTGCCAAGTTTTCGGTGGAAAATATTTTTAAGAAAGCAAGTAGGGCATTTTCTTTTAAGGTTTTTCTTAGTTATTTGTCATTTCTTTTATATCCTAAATTACTACTGACACTCTTTTTTGTTTTCTTGTTTTCCGTTATCATGCATTTCATGCATTCGTAGGGCTTGCCAGATTAGAATCGGGATAAAAGATGCTTGATTAAGTCGTAAGAGCCCATGACAACCATCCCACATCCAAAAGAAATCCACTCACAAGGATTCAACAAGACAAAACCCACCAACTAAGAAATTCAGTCCAAGTTGCTATCAAATAGAAAACCTTTGTTGTACCTACAATAGAAACCTTGTACTGAATATTTTGTAATATGTTGAAGCTTATTTTGAAAGCTTTAATCAAGTATCTTTCTATTCCAATTGTCCTATGGTAAATATTTAGATACTGTACCCGCATAACTCTTTTTGTTTTGCAGGACTGCATCATAAAGATCATGACATTATTGTACATTCTCATGCATTCATATCTTGCAATATCTTACATCATATGGTTAACAGTGCATATTCATGCATTTGCTCATCAGCATAGCCTGCCTTGTCATACACTTTCTTCAAGCATCCATGCCATTCCATCATGAACTCATACGAACATTATTGCCATTTCCGAGACCTCATGTCATACATTCAAGCATTCATCTTTCATTATCACCATCATTTGTAAATTAATACACTTTTTGTACATAGTTTGTCTACCTAGATCATTTGTAAAGGTTACTTATTCAAGGTTTGTCCCGTAATTCAGATTAGTAGGGAGTCTTAGATATTATTCAAGCATGGGAGATTGGGTGGAATCTCGAATCCAGCATTTGGAGCATAATCAGAGGCTTATGGAAATGAGGATAAGCGATCTAGAAGGTAGGCAAGAAAGGATGGCATACGACATGGATGAGTTAAAAAGGCAAGTTTCCAGGCTAACGATAAATATTGGTGATGGGGAAAGGGTCAATGAACTTCTTTTGAATACGTCATCGCAATAATCTCATCCTGAATCAGGCTGTGGTTTCAGCTCAAACAAGTTTCCAGATTTGGACAAAATCGCGAAAGTGATGGATGAATTTGCCAAGCAAATTCAGCAACTCAAGGGTTACGTGTCAAAGGTGGAATCTTTCAGAGCAATGCAACCACAAAGTAATGCCCACCAGCCAACTGTGCATTTCCGCCCCGCACCACCTTTATATACTCCGAATACGGGGTCTTGGGGAAACCTTCCAAATCCTCACCAGTACCCACCTCATCCACAACAGAGCTTTCAATCATCTGCCCAGGTGCCAAAACCTCCGCCAATCACTCAACCCACAAGCTCAAGGAAAAAGTTCAAAAAGCCACTAAGCCTAATTCCAATCACTTTCACAGACTTGCTTCCCCAATTAGTTCAAAGAGGGTTACTTGAACAAAAACAATATCCGTGTGCCTTGAAGCCACCCTACCCTGACTGGTATAAAGGTGATGCCCACTGCGAAAATCATTCTAGAGCTCTAGGTCTTTCCACTGAAGACTGCACAAGGCTGAAGAATGATGTGCAAAAACTGATTGATGAGGGAAAGTTAGCTTTTGAGCCAACGTGTACCCCAAATTTCAGTACCAAAAACGGGTAGAAGTGGAGAGTTTGGTGTTGTTGATTCGAATCCCGATGTCTATGCCTAAGGATTTCTAGGGAGATTGTTTGGACTTTCTTTAGTTACTTCATAGTCACTCTTGTACAAATTTAAGACTATACTTCTAGTAGCACTACAACATATACCACCTATAAAGACATACATATTAGCCTCCAAAAGTTAATTATTTGCCTCCAAATCATTTAAGAGGCAGATAGAATATCTGTCCTCGATAGTCCAATCGCTAAATGTATTCAGCGACAGATTATAGGCAATTAAATATATGCCTCTAATTTAATATGTAGAGACAAATGGATATGCCTTTAAAAACAGTCTATAATAACTATTTATTTGCCTCTAGTACAACTATTACAAGCAATTTTATTTGCCTTTAATTATAACCTTTGGAGACAAATGTTTATGCCTCCAATTATTGATTTTGACACAAAAAAGCAAATAACATGGATTAATATGCTACCTAACAGACTCCTAAAATTGCCTCTATATGTAAGTAGATCTCCATTTGATATATATATTACTTTTTCTTTACTACATCAAATATTTTCCGAAATTGTAAATATTATAAATATATTTCGTATACAATTGAAGAGAAGGATTTCCGTGTTCCCAAAATTGAACAATTTTTATAAAATATTTTTCTAAACGAATACATGAATCATGATTACATGGGTACAAGAATATAGAATCCAAAACTTTTCAATAAAAACATCAATTTTCATAATAAATTTATAACAAACTGATGAAAAATTGAAACTAAAACATATTACAATTTGACATCATATTGTCTATATATAGCTTGCTTGTGAAGGACGCTCATATTGGTTGGAGATTCGATAGATAAATATAAATCAACATTGGCTCTGCAAACATCAGGGAACCCCAGCACATGAAACACAAAGAAACAAGTCAAATTATAACTATCCTAGCAAATGGGCAAAATAGGAGGGGAAAAAAACTTGGATAAGATAGGGAGAAAACATACCTAGAAAATGGGCAAGGCCTTCAAGGCCATCAGGGTCACAGAACGAACCAACACTCACATTCATAGCAGCAGCACACTGGAACATTAGAGAAGAAAAGAATATTAAAAAAATGGGTAAATGTTTTTCAGAAAAAAGAAATGAATTGGACGAATAAATTTGCCTTGTCGGTGTCAGATCGCTAATGAAGAACTTCAAGGGAATTCCTAAGGACGATCCTCCTTAATTCCCTTTTGTCGATTCTCGGTTTTAAAATCTCCACATCTTCCCGACCGCCATTTTTTAGTTATCTGATAAGAGAAAAGAGCAGTTCAATCTGGGTGCTTTTGGTCTTTCGGGATTTTGGTTTATGGCGAGGAAACATGGAAGAGATATAGAAACCCAGAAATAAAATCATATTGTGAAGGACGTTCATATTGCGGCTGCTTCCATCTTCACCTCTAACAACATAAATCAATTCTCTGTAAGATAAATATAGAGGGAGAGTTAGAGATATAGAGATTACCTTTGTAGCATTTCAAGAGAATGAGAGATTATAGTGAATAAAAGGTGAGGTTGGTTAGAGTTTTATGGTAACTGCAAATCTGTAGTTATTGTTTTTTAAAGCAAATAGGCGGCAATTCAAAATATTTTGGACTCCCTCTATTTCTTTTTTACTTAATTTCCTTGAGAAAATTTTTCATTTTCCCACAATTTTGAATCTAAAATGCTTTGTAAGTTAGTGGCAAATAGTATCAAATATAGTAACAAATAATAATGGCATAGTTATGATTTAAGGGCAATTATTTTGTCTTATTGCGACATATATTTGATTTGCCTAAAAAAATTATGATTTAGAGGCAAATAACGATAAAAATAGTGGCCAATGCAATATTTGACTCTAAGGGCAAGGCCAATGAATACTGCAAAACGGCATTTTAGTGCCAAAATTGCAAAATTTGCCCTCCAACGAATACGGCATTTCACACCATCCAATACACCAAATTTTAGTGTTGCTACAGTGCAACGCTATATTTGGTGTTGCATTGTAGCAACACCAAATTTTATTTATTTTTTGTTTTTTTAAGTTTAAATAATTAAATTTAAATTATAAAAAATTATCATTAAAAAATCTCATTAAGATCTTCATAATGAGATACATATTAGATATATTTTGAAATATATTTTTAATAATTATATATATAAATTAGTTTTTATTATAAAAATTTAATAATATAATAATATGAATGGTGTTTTGGTGTGAAATACATTGGAGTGAAAATATATTTGATGTGAGCATATTCCAAAAAGATTCTTTTTTCACACCAAAATGGTGCAAGATTTAGTGCACCACATTGGCCTTGCTCTAATTCTTCTAATGTAGTGGCAGATGACTTAATTGTCTCTAATTATGTGTCTCCAAAAACACAATTTGTTGTAGTGTAGGATGTAATGTGATAATGAAGTTTTATTGGTAATAAATGAAAAGTTTTTCACATGCTTATTTTATTTACAAACATGTTATGTAGCTCATCATCCATGCTCAATTGGCATCATTTCACCACATATACATGTCATCATCAAGCACTTCATGCATAGACTCTATCAAATCCAACGAAAGAGAGATCAATATTAATGCTCTCTGGAGGAAAGGCTTCTTCCTAGTTAGGCCATGCTTAGGGAGACGATTGATGGGGTCTCTAGTGGATAAAGATCTAAATATCATTGCTTTGCTGCTTGGCAGGTAAAATGACTAGTCCTCAGGATATCCCATCTTCAACAAGAATCATGGATGCAATTGATCAAGTTGACAAAACAGAGCGAAATCCAGGACAAATGGGGCAAGGTTCAGAAACAACGCAGAGAAAGTTGGGCTTGACACCAATTAAGGGACAGATCGGTGTGCAATTAAGACAATGGGGCAATGAGCATTTGGTGGAGAACACTATGGTTAAAAATTCTCATCCTGTTGATGTGTATGAACTGTTGGATAAGAGGCTGAAAAATATTGAGGGTGCCAACATATATGGATCAGTGCACCCGAAAGACCTTTGCTTGGTTTTTGATCTAACCATTCCCCCAAGATTCAAAATGCCCAAATTTGACAGATATGATGGAGTTGGTTGCCCGAAGACGCACTTGACCATGTATTGTCGTAAGATGACTCCATTCATCCATGATGAGAAGTTGATGATCTTTTGCTTCCAGGATAGTTTGACAGGTTGCGCAGCCAGGTGGTATGCTCAATTGGATGCCGGTTGTATTGGTACGTGGGAAGATCTGGCAAAGGCATTCCTTGCTCACTACAGATTTGTGATGGAAACAATGCCAACTTGTACAACACTCACAAAAATGAAGATGAGATCAGATGATAGCTTTAGAGAATACGCAGTGAGATGGAGGAATATGGCAATGCAAGTGAAGCCTTCTTTACCCGAAAAGGACATGGTAGACCTTTTGATTCCAACACTTCCAGATCCATATTTCGAAATAATGTTTAGTAATTGGCCAGACGATTTCACTAAACTCATTCATAGTGGAGAAGCAATTGAGGGTGCCATTCAAAGCGGAAAGATTGTGGTTACACTAGAAAATGACAAAGGACAAAGAAAGAGGAAAGGAAGCGAAATGGGTGAGAATAACTATATTGGGTGTATGGATCGAAATGTGAAGCATGACAAGTTCATACCTCGAAAGAAGACCCGAGCTGCAAATCAATCCGAGATTGATCAATTGCCGGTCCCAATTGCTGATCTCCTACCATTGCTGGTTTAGAATCAACTTATCTCCCCAATAGCCATGAAAACAGTTTCTAACCCATCAGCCATAAGTTATGACTCAGACCGTAAATGTGATTATCATATGGGTGTTGTTGGGTGTCGAAACGTTCGGATCCGGGGAACCCTGTCAAACGACGTTGGAATGGAGTCACCACTAATCTTTTTTCTAAGGTGTGATTAGCCACCTAATTGTCCAAATCAGTCTAATGAGGTCCAGTGCTTGGCATGGGACCCATTAAACCTATAAGTCCGGTCTTGTCACCTAGGACTAGGTTCGGGTGTGAAGCTTAAACAAATATTGACTTAACTTATAATTATTTAGAAATTGAAATTGGTGTGGCTAAGGATGAAATTGTTAAGAATTTAAAAATTTGGGTCAAATTGAAGGGAATGAAAGTTTTGGAGGCAGATACGTAATTTTGCCATTTTAAAATAATGAGACCCATTTATTCTTTTCTCTTCTTCTTCACCATCAGCATACCAACCCTTATCGACCTTGGTGGTTATGTTATGCCTTTGTGCAATAATCTCATGGTCGATGTTCGGTAATTTTACTATTTTGTCCCTAACAGTGCGATATATGTAATTAAGCTTTCAAGAACGCACCTTCGGGATTGGAAATCTGCAGTATTGGAACCTTTTGGGTAAAATTACCATGTTACCCTTGATTGGCCTAAATTACAATTATGCCCTTGGTCATCAAGTTACAAAACTACCTCTGAAGGATGAAAATGAAAGAATTCGAATATCTCGCTTACATCAATAAATTCATATATACGTTGTGGAACCTGTAATAAGGTGAATGACAATTTTATTGGTATCAGAGCATTTGGTTTTTTATCTTCGTCTCATAAGTCCAGTGGGCCTATAGTGAGTTTAGGATAAGTTCCGGACACATAGGTGTCCATCAGCCTTTATACTTTATGTTTTCTTAAAAATAAAAAAAAAAAAAACCTAAAACTAAAATGTTTGGCTTGCTTTGTTTTCAAATACTAACTTCGTTTCTTTTCAATCTATGCCGTTGGCACGTATGCTGTATCCGCATATGCCGTTGCCACCTATGCCATACCAACCTATGGCTTTTCCACCCATGCCGTTTCAACAAGTGAATCATTACCATGTTGGAGCCTCGAGCTCGCCTATCTTGCCTGCTGATAGATCGAGTTTCCCGGCACAATTAGGTTGTGCATTATTTAACGGTGATGTAGGTCCTGTTGAAGTTCAAAATTGGCTGACTCAAGTTTCTGATGATTTTACCAAGATGGGGTTAGATGATGCCGCAAAAGTGGAATTCGTGAAGGGTTTTCTCGGTAGTGCCGCTTGGACTTGGTGGCAATCAGTTAGGAAAGAAGTTGTGGGTGAAATAACTTGGAGTCGATTTGTCGCTGAGTTTTGTGCAGAATATTACACCGTCTATAACAAAAAACAGTGCTACTAAGGAATTTTTCAAATTAACTCAAGAATTAATGTCAGTGGAAGAATATGATATTAAACTCCGGAGGCTAGCAAGGTGCATCGGACTGTCACATGAGAAGGATATGCTATGTTCACGATTTGTGTTTGGATTGAGAGAACAGTTGAAACCGACCCTTTCCATTAGGCCTGAATATAACAGCTTCGTTGCGGCAGCCAAGCAGGCTGAAGTGGAGGCAGAGCGAGCACCCAATAAGAAGAAGTCCGGCTGGTTTAATAGGATTTTTAAGGGTGCGAATAAACGACAACAACACGAATCTTCTTCTGATCAATCTTCTAAACGAAGTCGAAGTTCTGGTTCTTCTAGTGGAGCTTCATTAAGTAGTTATGGAGGTTCTCCCCAAGTACATGCCTCCCCATTTGGCAGATCTGCCCAAGGGAGTAGTTCTGGAAATCGAGCTCAAAGGAGGAGTAATATTTGTAA